>JAJMBD010000003.1:0-46393 GCA_030565185.1 Scheffersomyces titani | reverse complement strand
GTGCTCTTCCGCTATTGGCAAGAGTTGGTCGATGGTTTCGAACCCTAGTGGAACTTCATTCAAGACGTAGATAGAATCATCGGGAGCATAGATACCACTCTTGTCTGTGTTGTATATCGATGGTAAAGACATAGTTGAACAATTACTAGCAAGGATTGAAGCTGAATCAGGTGTTGAGCTCAGAGGATGAGTTTATGAAATCTAGGCTACCGATTTCTCAGTATCTCTTATATTTCCCCGGATATTCCAACCTTCTCAAGGGATTTACAGTCTACTTATAGAAAATTTTCACTCGTGGAAGAAATTCCACTCTTTATATCTTCTTCACCACACGACGCTACCTCGCCTTACACTCCAGGGTTACCATCTCTACAAACGACTGTTCATCTTCGGCCCACCACCGTACCGAGAATTGAATCCTAATGTGGGGAAGCAAAACCGGCCCAATTGAGAGGTTGTATCACGTGATCGAATATACGATCACTTCGGCAAGTCTCCTTAAAAAAAAGTCGGAACTCGAAAATGCCCCACATCATCAGTGCAGTTGCTGGAAGGGGAAGCACCGACGAAAAAGAAATTGAAAAGAATTCCGAGGAACTTGTACGGTTACTCGGGGCTAAGGGAGCCTCCATTCTGCCATAATCGAACAATTGTTGATAGCGATGTGGAGACTCAACCGTAATCGATTCTCTATTGATCTCAATCTGAGTCAATTTCTATGTGGTTTGTGTGAGTCCAAGAAAATTGTAAATAGTTTCGGAGTTGGGTCGGAAGAAACTCATAACCCCATATTCGTATCTTTCTGTCATTTTACCGTGAACCAGCTTCCAGAAGTCTTTACCGACCTCCTTGAGATGTAGTACGGGTCGGTTGCTTGATGTCTTCGAATTCCTTTGAGCCATTCTAGAGGCATTTCAGAATTTCTTTCGGGCACATATCCGGATAGTGTCTTTGCTGAGGGCTTCATTTTTCCGGAAAAACCTCTATGATCGGCGGTATGGATGTTTTGCATGCAGTCTAGTACTCAGGTCTGATTAATAGGGGGCTGCGAAAACTTGGGGGCCACCAATTCCAGTTATTGACAAACGGAACACATTGATGTGATGCTACGGTCACTAAACTATTTCTAGAGATCAAAAGTCACCAGGGCTTCAACTAGAGTAAATGGCCAATAGTTTCTATATTTGCTATGTAGTGTAGTATAGTTGTACAATAAGAAGTCAATCCTGTAAATTCACCAAGTACGATGTCCTTCTGTAAATCAATTTCACAATTTTACACAACTATCCCCTCAAACCGATTTTCCACTTCCTGTTGGTCTCTGATGTAAGACAAAGTGCGTTCGAAATAGCCTACACTCTGTTTGAACAAACGGGCCTCTTTGTCGTCATCTTCGCCAGCAACATCTGTCTTTGAAGTGTTGTCGTCGTCACGAAGATTGTCGATGTTGGTTCTAATCAAGTCGATGAGTCCATTTATGTAGCGTGAATCAGCCAACGCATTTCCGTAGATGTTGAAAATTAGACATTGGTTCAAGATTTCAATGAAGAGCTTCAACAGCAAATAGGGATCCATACACGAATCTGCTACCCTGAGAGACTTCTGCAAACACTCCAAGACTCTCTTAGCATCGCGGTACAACTCAATTTCTTCTTCTTCATCTTCTTCTTCTCCAGCCTCCTCATCATTAGAAGGCTCGGCCACGTCTGTTTGTTTATTTTCCTTTTGTTTATCTTTTTCTCCCTCTTGTTGGACAGTGGGCGATTTTTCGCCATGCTCAATTAGCAACTCGCACCACCACCACAAATGAGAACAAGAATAGACAGCTCTGCATTGATCCTGTTTCTTCAACAATTTGGATCCGTACAACGTCAATTTGGTTATCAAGTTCTCGTAGTTCTCCTTGTTGAAATAACGCGCAGAAACTAGCTTGTTAGCTATATGGATAATGGATTGATATTGCAAAGAACCTCCAGCAAGAGAATCGTGAGGATTTATATGTTGGTGGTACTGATTGGATCCAAGAATCAAGTTCTCTTCATAGACTATGAAACATTGCGTATACAATTCGTAGCAGATTGATTCTTGCTTCAACTGGTCAGCAACTGATGCAGCGTTAAGATAGATCTTGAGAATCAATTCAGAGTTAAATTCAGCATGGTACTGGTACAACTCATCAATGATGATGGACAAGTTCTTGAAGTTGGAAGTAATCATCAAGTCTTGGTTCGACTCAATATTCTTTTTCTTCTTTTGCTGTCGCAAATTTGCATAGCCAACAATCTTCAACTTGTATAAGATTCGTGAAATTAAAGTTGGATAGGTGTAAATAATGTTGTCGAAGTTCTTGTTCAAGTACTTCTTTCTAGCGTACATTAAATTGGACAAGTTCTTGAAAGGATCGGTTGGATTTTCGATCAAATGAATAACTTTACAGATTTTTTCTTGGTTGCTCAAGAACTCTTTTGAAATCACATTCTCTCCCTTGTTAATGGTAATACTCTTGGTTACTCCCAAGTTCTTGGAGGTGCTGTTCTGCTTATCTGAATCCTTGATTAACACCAATAAGTATTTGAAGATTCCATCCACCTCTTCTGCGGTGGTGAAAGTCTCCGGCTCGTGAAGTTCTTGGGCAGTATTTCCGTCTTCTTCTCCAAATATAGTTATTCCTAGCAATTTGTTAATGATTTCTAGGGATATTTGTTTCTGATGCTGTTTGTTGGACAACTTCAAATAGAACTCATGGAAGAAAGGCAATTTGAACAAAGTCTTGATGGAATCAAAGTGATGAATTGGTACAATTAACAACTGTAACCAGATATCGTCCTCCTCGGCATCCCCCTTGATTTGGCTCTCGCTTTCAGTAGCAAACTTATAAACGACATCTAAGTTTTGGTAGTTATTTGGATCGTAGGTTAACGACAATCTAATAAACGACCGTAACAACTCAGAATGCTCTTCTGATGGTAATTGGGGGTCCAACTCGTACAATTTCAAGTAGAAGTTCCAAAAAGAATTGAACAATTGCGTGGAATCGATAGTCGACTTATTCTTTTTCTGTCTCTCATCACTTTCCAAAGAAAGCTCCTTGAGCTCGCTGGTAGACATATCAGATTCAAATTTGTGATAGGTGATGAATCTTTCAATCAAAGTGGCTACCAACTCACTCTTCTTCAACAATGGATGCAAGTTGAGAAAGACATTGTTAAGCAAGTTGTCCAACGTGGCAAAGTGAAAGTCGTCAGGAAAGATCTGGATCAAAACGTCAATCAAATAACTCTGGGCAAGATGATCACGACACTGAATGATCTGTTCTGTGATGGTAGGAAACACTTTATCCTGGTAATACTTGATGCTGGAATAATTCTCATCGCCGTCATAATCGTCAATGACTTGTGATAATCTGACCAAGTTGGAGCCTACTAAGATTTTCAACTCCTTACGCTCTCTGTATCTTAACTCACGTTCTGACGAATGACCTTGGTGCTGTAAACGTACCCATAACTTGTTCATCTCGATGAAGTTGGAGATGAGAAACTCTACAGTATCGTTGAAGTCGTTGGCAATCAGAAAAGGAAGTAAATGTTTCGTCCTTTGTGACAAGTAGTAGCGTAAAAACAAACCTCGAATAGGATGTTGTACTCCGCGACACATCTCGATCAAATCTTTCATGATCTCCTTGCCAGGAGCTCCTTTAGTTGACATATATGTTGTACCGATGACAATCATCATATATAGACGAGGTACAATGTTGCCAGAGTACTGAACAAGCTCATATAAATCTGCAAGGAATGGAGTAGTGGCACTTTTTCCAACAGTATCTTTTGTACTTTTATCAACAGCATTCTTGTTATCCGCATTTATATCGGCCGTTGAAGTGCTACCCAAAGCAGCTTGCCTTTTCTCGAGCTTTTGCTGTTTGAGATTGTGCGAATTAAGAAGATGGTTCAGAAGTGTTTCAAGCGAGTCAAAAACAGCGATATACAACTCGTAATACTGTTTCGGCGTCAACTGATTAGTCCGTAGCTCGTTGAGGAAGTTGGAACAGTGTTTGAGAGCCTGGAGAATATTGTTCTCAGCAAGAAACTGTTTCATGAGATTCGACTGATGCTTTATCGCCGAGAGACAGCTCTGGAGAATCTGCTTCTGCTCAGTGATAGAGACGGCCATTTCTTTTTGTATTGGGGATCAGACGAAAGTGATGGCCAATGAAGTTGTTATAGATATTAGACGAATATATGAGATGAACTTATGAAATGAATCCGTTGAAAGGAACAATATTCAGCAGTAACTTGGGATTTGATATTCGATAATGAAATGCAATTGACGATATCTGAGGCTGAACTTAGCTAGTGTGTGTCTAATCAGTTTATCCCTGGATCCTGATATCGATACCTACTCCCTTGTCAATGTCTGAATCTATTCCAATTTCGAAACTTTTTCGGATATCGCAATGTGGATCTTTCTATTCCGTTGAAAACTATTGAGTGATTCTAGGCGTTCTAAAAACAGTCAGCGACGTTTCCAATTGCCAATGAACTTACTCGATGATGAACAATACAAAAATACGAAGTCCAAAACGATAAATGGATAATCGCCGCGCGCTACCATTTTGGCCAACGCGCAGTAAATGGTACAATTTGTGGCACCCTAAACGAAATGAAATCTGGTTAGATCTAACAGTAGAAAGAATGTAGACTCGTAAATTACAAGGTTATATAACTAGATATATGAGTATCTTATAGTCTACTTATGTATAGCAAAATACTACAGTAAAATATAGAAGGACGTTGGATTCTTAAATGTGTATTTCAATTTCTTGAAGTAATATTCAAATTTGTATTAGTTACTAGAGTAAACTCCCAAGAATTGAAGATAGATAACCAAATATTGAAGAAACTGTTTTTGAGGTCTATAAGGGAAAGTATTGTTACAGATTGAGTACGAAAACAGTCCGGCAGAACGGATCCACCGCTCGTTCAATCAATGAGGTTCAGAACCGAGATCCTGGTTTTGACCATGGAGGTTCTGGGGTTTTGCATGTGGTTGTGGGAGTCGTCCATGTCAACGTCATCCAAATCGTTCTTGTGTTTCAACTTCAACTCAACTTCTTCCTTGAGCGCTGGAATAGATCCACTGCTGGAAGAATGTTCGTTCTTGAGACCGTTATAGTTGCTGGAAGGCAGAGTCGTAACTGAGGGCACTGACAAGTTAGTAGAAGTGTTATTTAAGAGAGAAGTTGTCGACGAGATGGAGAATCGGGTCGAAGGAGTCAACGAAGGAGAGTTGAATGACGAGTTCTGGGACATGTTACGTTTGTGGTTTACGTTTCCGTCTTTGTTCAAAGAAGAGGCTGCTGCCTGGAGCTCTTTTAATGGATTTGGGAAGAAGTCTGGTGCTATAGAACTCGATCTTCTCAGAGAGTGAGAGGTTGAGTTTAACGTCAGAAACTCAAAGTGTGAAATAGAATTATTTCTCGATACTTGAGAGCTGAGAAGTAATGGAGATCCATAGTACGATGGAGAAACGGTGCCAGCACCTCCGGCAATACCTGCCGAACCAGGAGCCGAAGACATCGGAACTGCGAAATTGTTGTTGTTATTACTATTACTGACAGTGGTACCATTAGGATGGGCGTAGTGGTAATTTGTAGTAGAGTGTCTTCTGCTTATAGGGTCGTCCAAGAGTCTCCTTTTGTTGGAGGAAGAAATTGGGGGGAGAGTGGTGGAGGTGAGGGTGGTGGTTGAAGCGCTCGCAGCACCAGAAGCTGAGGTTACGTCAAAACTGGCAGATCTGAGTGAAGATGTTTTTACTGGAGACGACATGGTATGAGGGATGGTTGCGGCCATAGGCACTGGAGGAGGTGTGTGGGCTTTGAACAGCGAGTCGGGCTTACCAAACATGGATGTATTAAATGATATCTGTGGAAGTTGCGGGATTTGGGGAAAGGCAGAAGGCTGCGTTGCTCCAAGTGGAGGTGGTAATATTGTCGAATTGTTATTGGTGCTATTAACATTGGTATTGTGATTATAAGTGATGGCGTAGGATGAAAGACTGTTTGGGTTTGCAGCTGATAAGTTAAGTGCGGACGAATTTGCCGAGAGTGAAGGCTCGTTGATTGAAGAGCGCAGCGAATTAGATTGGTTCACCTGTGCAGAGCCGATAGACAAAACGGCTTCGGGTAAGCTAGCTGTGCTCTTGTTCTGACGGAGAGCTGGAAGACTTGATGGGCTGGAAAACGAGCCGTTTTGCGAACGTGTAGAGTTGGTGGACGCGGAAGCGGGTGCTGACATCGTCGAGACGCTGGTGTTGCTGTTGATGCTGCCATCAGTGCTATTCATCGAGCTGTTATTCGTAATAGTATTATTGTTGCCGATGCTACCAGTAACAGTCGGCTCGTGTACCAACGAGGCTCTTCTTCTTCGGTTGGCACCTCCGTTCCACCAGTTCTTGATGGCGTTGTCAGAACGTCCATTTAAGTGACGCGAGATCTCGGCCCATTTCTTGCCGTATTTTGCTACTAACAGTTCGATTAACTCACCTTCTTCTACAGTTATGGGCAGACGGTTAAGCAGCGGTTTCAAGTTCTGGTGGTAGCGCTCGCGGCATTGCTTGGGTGTCCTTGTTCCGATGCTGTTCGAGATGCGCACCCAATTGGTGGGACCAAAGATGTTGATGAGATCGAGAAGCTTCTTGTCTTCCATGGGAGACCATGGTCCTCTTCGAGTGGGGGCTCCGGGTGTGGTCGGGACCGAGTTGGGTCCACTTGGTTGGATGGCGTGGTGGAGCGGTTGCGGCTGGTACTGCTGGGGAGCGTAGTAGTAGGACGAGGAGGCAGCTGCCGATGCTGTGGATGGGGTGGACGCTGGTGCCGAAGAAGATGACATGGCGGGGGGCCCGCCGGGGTTTGAGTTGTGGTAATTCATCGTGAGCACCGGTGTGCGGGTATATACCTGGGACTGAATGGTGGGGGCGGTGGTGGGGACACTGGAGATATCACGGAAGGATATCGCTGTAGGAGGTAATATGGGTGCCAAGTGTAGGTTGGTGTATTATGGTGATATTTTGGGTCCAAAATACTTTATAGGGCAAGTGAAAAGGTTTAATATCGCCAAGTATGGATAAAAATCAGCAAACAATGAAAGCCAAGATTTACAGACAAATAACAACTGGACGAGAGATCAAACTGTGCTATGGTGTCAAGACGGGGTGTGGAGTACTGTTGGGTGTCTCGATAATAGAGAGAATCTGGCTCCTTTATATGTTCCCTGCTAGGCTCGTGTATACGGTGGATAGGGTGACTTTGCTCTGCTTCACTGTAAAACTTTAACCGGTGGACAAACGTTCACGCCAGACGGCCAGTACGGCAGATGCTGAGGGTGAGGGTGAGGGAGATGGCAATGGCTGGTCCCGATATGGTTCGAAGAGGAACGGGGACAAGCAATGTCGTACGTGTGGAGATCAACAAATAGTCACGGCTAGACCTCTGGTGCTGTCAAGCTGGTCTGGGTGGTGCCGCTGGAATGTGCTGGAGCCCCTTGTTTGGTGGGAGGGATTTGCAGGGGATCCAATGTCGTCGTTGCTCCGTAGCTCTGTGGTCTAGGAAGAACTGAGTATGTATCGAAAGGATGATATTGTCGTCTGGACCAAGTCTCTGACAGAAACGCTGGGTCAGTGATAGGCGGCCGTGGGGGATGTCGTGTCGTGGGATGTCGCGGTTGAACAATGTCGTGCGACGTCTAGTTAGGCTAGCCAGTGGATGTGGGCCTTTTGATGCGGGTTTGGGGCGTCGAGGAGAATGTCGTACCTCGAAGATGTCGTGCGTTAGGTGCGTCTAAGTCGGGCCGAAGCTGTCCTAGTTCTTCTAGTTGGTGGTGCCAGAAAGACTTGTCTAGTTTTTTCGAAAAACGTTTCTACCGGAAATCGATGCATTTATAAAACTAGTCTAGTGTTTAATTCGATAAATGAATGTCGGTTGTTTAGCTTGCACATTTTCCGTCTGTCTTGGTATATGTCTGAAAATATTTTTCTGCCGCCGGCCTGACAGAAAATTTCCTTCAACAAAATATTTCCGGAATTTCTTTTTTGCTTTTTTTTTTCGCCAGTCACAAGTTTCTGGCCAATTCTTCCAGTTTTCACACCCATTTGCTGTCGGCATGGCTGCCGGGGCCGTTATTCACCAACTCTAATTCCCTGTATCAAAGGTCAGTGATGTAAACCGTCGGAACTGTGCCAGCAGCCACACCAGAGCCAGAACGGGAAGACTGCTGGCACAGCCTATCGCTCTGGTCGCATCCCGCCCCGAGCCCGACACCTTGCAAATATCGAATCTCGACTTGCGTAAAACAATTCGATCGAGGAACGGTTTGCGCCGGCACAAAATACCTGCTTCATGCGACAATCCTGCGACAAGTGGGATGTTTGTCTGCTTCTTTCTGTCCGTGCTTCCAGGTTATGCCCGCGATAAATTTTCTATTGTCTCTGCTCCTGCGCTTGCTGGCGAAACTTGCGTGTCGTCGGTGAATAATTACCATTAAGCTACTTTAGTGTGCGTAGCAGCAGTCGCGGAAAATAAAAATACTGAGGCGAGTTTGGCTCTCCCTACCAGGGGCCAGAATTAGAGGAATAGTTCTATAATTACACTACCCTACAAATGAGCCTCGCGGTTACCGTGGAATCCCTCTCCATTGTCCCCTCCAGCGGTTTAGTGGTACGTGCTCTACATCAAGACGAAGCGTTCGTATAATTTATTCATCAGTAGAGACAATATTATGTGTAAAAGAAATGATACAGTAACCAACAATTTAAAGTTGTCTTCGCTACTAGCTGTTCCCAAAACAGCTTTTGCTTCCCCAATTTTTCTTGTAAAATATTACTCTCAAGCGTTCTCGGTATGTGAAAAGTTTGTTCATTTGCCAGCCGCAAGTCATTATTGTTACCATTCAATAAAATTCACGATTTCACATTTCCACGGAGTCACCAAATCGTGGAGGTCTCCCCATACGTGGACATCTGCTGATTCGAACGGTTCCCAGACTGAGGACCGTTCTCACATTTATTGCACAACTATGGACAGGTGCTACAATGTGTGTCTAGTCCCTTGGAGGTATGACGAAAAAAAAATATTCTAAATTGCTTGAATAATAACGACGATGAATCGGCCCCATTTTTTGCTTTTCCGTGGAATAGATATGAGGAAGGTCCACTATCTAGACCGATCGTCGTAAGCCCTCTTTTGCAAGACCGCTATCAAGAACATCTCTTATTGTGTTGGCAAGCAGCGTATACCGATCCCCCTGAGTTTAACTTTACCAGGCAGCTTTGGGACGATTCCATAATTTATTTTCTCTCCATAAATTCTGCAATATTTTCGAATCGAATATATTCTCCCAGCGATTCAAAAGAAAGGTCTAAGTGCCGAATGGTTCCAGCAGCTAAGTTGCAAGACGCCGTGGGTGGAAGGTCCAATAGGTTCTTGTCAAGCATTTTCCCTAAATCGGAATTCTCGGAAAGACAGCTGCCTTTGCCGAATGGGTCAACAAATTTCATTTTCCCACACCAACGCAGTCTATTTCGAATAATGTAGAGCTCAAGAGCAATCTCCTTCCGGGAGACTTTTCTCGGTATATTTTCTCGCATTTATCAGACTAGCACAGCACACAAACTGGTGACCCTAACCCCTAAACTAGTACAAAGACCAAGTAGTGCAAAAAGTCGACGGTGCATCTAGCTTCCCAAACAGGATGGTTTCCAAACCTTGGTGGTGTTGCTGCACAGGTTATCGGGTTTGACATAGAGATTCACCATGGAAAAGTAAATGCGCTCAGGATATGTGTCTAGATAAACTATAAGGTTTTGATACCCCAGGAGAACCTAAACTACTGGATCTCCTCCACGCCGTTATTTTGCACGGTTTCGATTTTTCGATTCGCGAGACTGGCCGGCTCATCGGCCGTTGGGACCTAAATCTTTTTGTGTTTGAGGCCATTGGTTCATTTCTTGCGGCTAAAGATACCCACTTTGCCAAAATCCTCTTGCACGGCGGAGCATTACCCCGAATGAGGTTGGAACTCGATAGCGTGTCGCGCAAGCAAATCTCACCAACGCTCATTCTTCTAGCTGGACAATCTCGCCTCAAGGCGTCCAGATGTCGAGATATCGCTGTAGCTTCCTGCAGTGCGGTATATTGTTCACGCCGGAGTCTCCGCCTTGAGCCATTCTTTGACGAAACTGGAAATATCATCTGGAATTCGGTCGATTAGCTAGCCATGGAACATCTTGGTTGTGCGCCACAGAAGAAAGACCATCTCAAAGGAATCATCTAAACTAGAAAATAGAACAAATTGGTGCATATAGCACTAAAAAGAAATTTGCAAATCGTCAGCTTTAAGGCTACACGTGCATAATGCCGCATTTTTCTATGATAATCATCAACATATTGATGCGGATAAATAGGGTATTTTTCCGCCCTTCGCGCACCATTGTCTTGGGGCTCACAACTGTGTATTTTCTTTTTCAGTTATCATTAACGTTTATTATTTTTGGAAACAGTATTATCTCGAACTTGCCGAATGGGTCGAGAAATGTCTGTCTGAACAAAACCGTTATACTTCATTTATCCACGAAGAGAATACTAGCTGATTCACCTCGTAAATCAAACCGTTTTGCCAGCACTGCACTCCAGTGAATAAATAGCTTTTTAAGGAGTCCATGTACAAATGACGAACAATGACGCATTGGAAGTGCGCTGGGTATACTTCCAGTTTACTTTTCCGTTTCTCGCGTCATTAACAATTGACCCCAGAGGATATGTGTTTCGCAGTTGTCACCAGGCTCGATTGCACCAGCTGACAGTGACAATTGAGATGAGGTGACGAGACAGTCGTTGCAAGCGTATGGCGCCACATTCAGAGTCGAGACATCATTACAAGTTTGATTACACATCCATAATTACAAAGGAAGATGTTTCATAAATGCATTAGAATTGATATTTAACTATGTAATAAGCGCAATGTATAGCCAGGTCGTCTACGTGCGTCCGGTCTCAGTAAACGTCGGCGCTCGCCTGATCTCATCTACAATGGGCTTTTGAGTCATGTGGATACTCCATCTTGCCAAAATAAGCGAGGATTCCGTGCTACTGTCGCATAAAGACAGGCAAATTCCGCACGCAAACTCTTGCGCCGTCTGTACAACAGTCTGCAAGTGTCTTATCTCCAACTATGTGGACTACAAGTTCGTCGTAGAGATGTGAACCTGGCTAATTCTTCAATTGAGCGACTTTAGTTCGAGACGTTAGTCTTCCTACATGTGCATATGGTGTTTCAAATGTGGGCTGTTATCGTACATTCCCCATACTTGCTGTATTGTGTTTCCGTCTCTACTTCAACTCTTCTTCGTACTCTTCCAAGTCCTCGGGCTCGTAGATCACTTTTACCATTAGCGAACAACTGGGACAAACTGCTATGTCTTCCCCATCCTTCAAGTCATCGAAACTGATTGCGAAACGGTCCCCACAAGGACACGGATACTGGAACAACTGCGTCACCGGATCAAATGTGAAGTCTTCGATCTCTATCTCGTCGTATATGGTTTCCATTATCAGTCTTCTTTGTAATGTTTTTGTCTTTCTATAGTTTTTCAAGCTATTGATGTAGGGTTCTTTTGAATTGTGGAGAGTGAAAAATTCAAGAAGTTAGGTCTATAAAACGATTCTGGGAGAGTAACAACCGGGAAAAGGGACGCGGGGGTCGCGGAATATGGTACAACTATAATACAACCGGTAGGATGAAGTAAATATGGTATGTTAAGTAGTTGGAGGACTCTCGGAATCAGTTTCAACCAGCCGTTAGTCATCGTGATTTTTTTTGATATACACAAAAGCAATTCAATCGCGTTAATCAGATGACTAGGGCTGGAGCCCTATCTCAGCTCATTCCACGTGACTAGACATTACAAGTGCACACCAGAGTCTCGATGTAGGTTACTCTTTATGGAGGAATGTATTGATTGTATGCCGTACGCTGTTTCGTTATGTCTAGGCAACCTCTCTTAGGCGCACTCCCATAGTTAAGAGAACGAAGGTTATATGCCGTCACATAGTTAACAGTATTGTACTCGCACTCTTCCTAGTAGGACACAGTGAAAAAATTTCATTGAGCTTCTCCCAGTTGGTAGTAAAAAAAATTTTAAACAGTTCCTTATTCACTTCTTATACTTTTGTTCATCAGTGATATTCTAAAGTGTATGTGTTAACCATAGCAAACAAACAACTGATAGGTATTGAGACGCATGTAGCTATTGCGATTACGAAAGCCAAACACAAGGGAACTTCCATAGAAGTGGATAACATTATCGTCGTTGCAGAATCATATTTCAGAAATTCAACATACACAGAGTCCAGCCTCAGGCATCCTTCCAGAGTGCAATCGAGTGAAACTAAGACTGTAGAATGCAGAGCTAACAGACAATGAACTATTGGAGTTTGAGAAGTCGGGATCCTCTGAATCAAGTGTAGTTCATCACCGCAATCAAAGAAATTTTCATCTGAATCATAGAATTGAATAATTTTCACAACTTGACAGACGATTTACAAATACCCTGAGCACAATAAAACGAATGCAATTCAGCTTCAGATAAAATTACGAACAGTGTCCCGTTTTGGCTTTCACATTTTAGTTGTTTTGAAACTTTTTATGTTCCCTTACTAACATCGTATAGGTAAAAATGGGTATTTCTAGAGATTCACGTCACAAGAGATCTGCTACTGGTGCCAAGAGAGCCCAGTTCAGAAAGAAGAGAAAGTTCGAATTAGGTAGACAATCTGCCAACACCAAGATTGGTGCTAAGAGAATTCACTCCGTCAGAACTAGAGGTGGTAACCAAAAGTTCAGAGCTTTGAGAATTGAAACCGGTAACTTCTCCTGGGGTTCTGAAGGTGTTTCCAGAAAGACCAGAATTGCCACTGTCGTCTACCACCCATCTAACAACGAATTGGTCAGAACCAACACTTTGACCAAGGCTGCTGTTGTCCAAATCGATGCCACTCCATTCAGACAATGGTACGAGAACCACTACGGTGCTACTTTAGGTAAGAAGAAGAACCAAGCTGCTACCGAAGAAGAAGTCAAGAGATCCAGAAAGGTCGAAAGAAAGTTGGCTTCCAGAGCCGGCCAAGCTTCTGTTGAATCTGCTGTCGAAGCCCAATTCGGTTCCGGTAAGTTGTACGCTGCCATCTCTTCCAGACCAGGTCAATCTGGTAGATGTGATGGTTACATCTTGGAAGGTGAAGAATTGGCCTTCTACTTGAGAAGATTGACTGCTAAGAAGTAAACAGCTTAGATATCGAAACCTTCTTTCATATACATGTACCATCAATAAAAAGAATCATCCGCTCCATTTCTCTAAGTCTAAATATTAATATAACATTTTTACATTATTTAAATAGGAGGGAGTGGATGAAAGGTTAGTGTTCTTAGTTGCTTCAAATAAATAACGTGTAAATTAATGAGATGTAGATTGGGATGTAGATTGGCACTTAGACTACATTTCGAATGAACTACGATAATATTTGTTCGGGATTTCTGCTAAGAAAAGAGCATAGTATTTTTCAGACAAACTTCTTACCTGGGAAGAATGTACTCGTACAATTTTACTTAAAGTATAGTTTCCATATACTTCTAGTCAATTACACTAATTCTACGGTCTAATTCGAGTATTATGATATTATTTATTGAGCCTATCCAAACCTGTGATTATTAGTATATCACCCAATAGTAAAATTACCTCTCATAAAAGTATGAATCAGCGTTGAGACTGCGTTTATCGTTCAAGAAGAATCAGTACAGGTCTGTGAAAACATTTATTTCATCATTATACCTTTAATGGACATTTCTAGATAATTTCGAATTAATCTAGAAAGCCAGTGAGAGTTTCATATCAGAGCTAATGCCCATCAAATTCAAAAGATCAAACATACAATTTGGATAGCTCCGGCTAAAATCTACGCTTCTAAAGCGTGATATTTAGAATTGAAGAGAAAAAGAGATTCATAAAGAATATTGTAATTTGAAAAATTTTCTATACAGAGACTTTCGGAGAATCGTCGCAGAAGTTCCGGGTAACATTTATAGGAATAACAGCTGCTCAGGGTTAATCGCAAAAGGGCATATCAATCATGGTGTTTCCCCTAAGCAATATAGAAAATAGTAATGTATGCTAATTCAATTGTATTTATATCTTATCCAATTCAATGCTCTGGAAGTCTTACTTTTCCTTAGCTTGTTTGGATATTTCAAAAGGATTGTCTCACCATTTGTGCCCTCGGCATCTGCTCGATAGATGCGAAATCTGTTTGGTTTCAGTCACGTGTTAAATCCGGATCTCCTCTACAATGCAAACTTATAAATATCGAATATGTTAAATTGAATTCAAAACATCATCATTTACAGAATCATAACTTGTTAATTTTACACTGCTCAATAACACACAGTGTTCGCAGTAGTATGACGGCGCCCAACTACTCCTACAACGACACAGTCTTTGAAGATGCCGTGGATCACTCGTTTTCGTATACATCTAAGTATCCTACCGGAACTCGAGCTGGGATCAACGACATCACAATCTACGAAACTCCATTGAAAAAGCTACCCAATAACTCAATTTCGAGCTCGCAGTTCAACCAGAGTATGCTGAGAGGGGTCATGTATGGAAATTTAGCAGTTGTGGAACCCGAATCGTCCGCTACTGTCCAGAACCCGTCTATGAATGGAGTTGAAAGTAGTTCTATATCCAGGTTACCAGTCAATTTCAGATTTTACGACGATATAACTGTCAGTAATGACATTCCTAATGATTTGAACGTTCTTCCTGGAAGTTCTGCGGAAGTTTCGGTGAATCCGGCACTGCTCAGAGACGCTAGTTTCAGGATACACCAAACAAAGATTAGGCTTTCTAAAGAAAAGCAGGTTCAATCCGAGGTAAAAAGTTCGGGAAACAACGGTAGTCCACTCTATTACAGACCTTCGACATCGAACATAAAAGATAACCAATATGGGATTCGTAGCTTTCTCCCTCCGAATGTAAATCTAGGCAGCATAGACAGGACAGAGCTACCAGTCAAGAGCAGAAACAAAATGCCGCTTTTTGTAAATAGACCACCATCCAATGGCATAAACTTGCAGGAACATAATTCTGACGATATAAGAAAGATTTACCAGCAGATTAAGGCTCAATACGAAGACGACGAATTGGATGACGATTCTCTGGATCTAGCAGCCTTGAATCCCCAAGGAGAATGGATGAATCCGCTCATGAAACAAGCTCTTTCCAGGCAGATCAACAAGGAGTA
Source organism: Scheffersomyces titani (assembly GCA_030565185.1). Classification (NCBI taxonomy): domain Eukaryota; kingdom Fungi; phylum Ascomycota; class Pichiomycetes; order Serinales; family Debaryomycetaceae; genus Scheffersomyces; species Scheffersomyces titani. The sequence continues at coordinate 31,044 of JAJMBD010000003.1, read as the reverse complement.
CGAAATCAAGAAGTGTTTGAAGAATGTCATCTATCTCATTTCGTTTGCATTGCTCAAGTCGCTGGTGAACAAACTCCTTGTTTTGTACGAATTGAAGAAAAGATCATCCATAACTTATCAGCTACAGCTTCAATATCAGAAACATGCCCGTCTGGACGTCTTGGATATCATGGACAATTTGTATGTGGTGATATTAGGCCGTCTTATCATAGGCTTGTTTGTGTTTAACATAATAGCATCGTTGGTGAAACTTGTTCAGGGTCTGGACCCATGTAAGGATTTGCCATTAAGCGACAAGCAGAGAGAGCTTATAGGTGTAGAGAGAGAAAAGAACATATCGCAAGATACAAGACTGCAACAATATGATGGTGAAGACGATAACGAAGACAGAAAAGATGAAGATGCTGAACTCATTCTCAAGCAAAGAAAATATGAGCTAAACAATAACGCTGACCATATCCAGAAAATGCCAAAATACAACAAGTTGAGTGGCTACACGTCCTACAATCTAAATCTGAATCCAGAGGCTAATGCTATTGCTCTAAGTACAACTTCTCAATCTTTATATCTGGTTAGAAATGCTGGTGCTGCTGTTGGTAATGCTGGTCAAGTTGGTACAACAACTAATTTTGGTTATTTAAGTAATACTGGAAATAGCGTTGGCCTAAAAGGAGGGCAGCCATCCAGCAACCAGTTCTTGAGCAATAACACTTTATCGAGCCGTTTGTCGATGTCGCTCAACCGAGCCAGCAAATTGGACGAAAAAAAAATGAAAGAAGAAATTCACAAGTTTCATAGGAACTTTGACATAGATTTCAATTACGACACCTAATTCTCCATATAGATTTCAGTTATAGCACATAATATACTATAGAACTATTTCCCAATTCAGTGTGGATTTCCACAGTGGCTCGTTTGTCGGGCCCATAGAAGCCATACTCACAAAATTTCAACCAACAAATAGAAGCGTTTCAGGTCAAATTAGGTTCAAGATTCATGTTTATGTTGAAACCGCTGGAAATCTACCTTTTATGTACCTTCGAGCCGAAATTAAGATCGGGTCGGCATCGGTTCAACATAGTTTAGCTATGTTATTCCTGTTGTTCACCACATTATGGTGGTAGCCTACATGACAGGAGCCGACCCTATTGGGCGGAGGCTCCACAGTTTCGTATAGTTGGGCTCCGGAGGAAGTTTAAATTTAGAGTTGGATTAAACTAGAAGTCGTCAAGGTGGATAACTACATCAGCTTTGCAAGAGCAAGTTCGTCACAACAAGAGCGAATTTCATCATAATTAATGAAAGTCAATGAATCACTGTGAACCACAACGGTAAAACTTGCTACTGTTCAACCAGTATGGCTCTCTTCACAAAACTACTCAAGAGCTGGTACGAACACAGGGTTTCCAGCACATGACATTTCTATTACATATTGGAGCTGGTTGAGTCATGGATACCAAACTCCTAATGTGGCTGGAAGAGGGGGCCAGACTTTTAGGTGTTAAGAAACGAGCTGGTATAATAGTGAATACTGAAAGGTTAAGAACAGAATATACCCCACAATGTTTGGTGGTGTGCACACAGCTCGGCTGAAACTTCGAAACCTGCATAGGACTTAAGAAACATAGCAGTTAGATTATTACACTGTAGTAGCAAGCATTTCATATTGACAGACAAAGAGGGAAAGGAATATTCTGTCGGCGTTGAGAATAGCGTGAGAAGTCCGACGGAACGCAATGCAATATTCTGAAGTTTTTTTGGCTTTATTCTTTATTTTTAGCCCGCTGGCTTTGTGCATCTATGAACGACGATTGCAAAATCAATTGCAAAACTCTATGATCACATTGTTATAGAGGATACAATGGTGGATAGAATCTAAGAAAAATGGAAAATCTGGAACCATCTGAAGTTGCGTTGACATTTCCGATGTGTGGTTGCGCTCCGGTTCGCTTGAACGGTCCAATGCCTGAAACAGTGGCTCTTCTAAAATTTAACTATTATGGTTAGCTTCTTTCAGCACTGTGGACCATGAGTGACTCTGCTACTAATACTTAGTTCGGGCCGGTCCATTAGCTGCTTGTGCTTGTGTTTTGGGTGATTATATAGGAACACCATTGTCATATTCGAACAATTCAAATGTTGTTCGCCAAGTGAACCAAATATGTCTTCGTTGGAGTCTTCTCAATCACATAAACAGATCAACACATCCAATGACACTTTACCGCACAAACCAGTTATCTATGCGGGAGCAGGAAATGAGTACGTAATTATTGACGGACACAAGTACTTGAGACATGAGTTGATGACTGCCTTTGGAGGAACATTCAACCCAGGCTTAGCGCCATACCCTAAACATCAATTCGGTAATGCTTCTGCGCTTGCCTTGTCTTCTTTCGCGGTTACCGTCCTTGTGTTGGGATTATTTTACTCTGGAGCCATGGGAATCAAAGTTCCCAATCTCGTAGTTTCGCTTTGCCTCTTTTATGGAGGAGTGGGCATGTTCGTCTCTGGTGTATGGGAGTTGGTTATTGGTAATACCTTTGCTGGTACTGTCTTCACCAGTTACAGTACATTTACATTCTCGTTTGCAACCGTTTTTATTGAATCTTTTGGTATCCAAAAGGCTTATGCTGAACATCCAGAACAATTTGGTAATGCCGTAGGCTTGTACCTTGTCGGCTGGTCTATCTACACTTTTTTTAACTTCACTCATTGTTTCAAGGCCACAGTGAGTTTTCTTGTTTTGTTCCTTACACTCGACTTGGCATTCATTTTTTTGGCCGCTGGATTCATGACTGGTAGACCTAATCTTCTCAAGGCTGGTGGAATTTTCGCAACCATTTCTTCCGTTGCTGGTTTCTGGAACTTTTATGCCGGCATTGCAAACCCCACTAACAGCTATTTCCAGCTTCCAGTGTTTCCTATTCCAGCTTTTCAGAGTAAGAAGAAACAGGCCCAGTAGAGAATTGGTATATGGTTGGCTGGAGTTGCGGAGGTCTATGGGGGGCACTCTACAGCTACACAGCTTGCTAATGTACTTAGTTTTCTAACTACCACTCTTAATCTATTTTTTCCTGTTTGCTTATCTATGGGGTTATTTGGACATCAAAACTAGGGTCTGGTACTCAATTTCTGTCTAGTGTACTTATTTATTTAGTTGTTTTGTGAATTAATTCTGTCATTACTTTAAACGGCTTTCTCCACCAAAAGGTTCCATTGCCTGCATGGGACTTAAGACATGCAGATTATGGAACTTCACCTTGAGTAGTAGGATAGGGAAGAAAGAATAGAAGTATCGTGATACTACGGTGAGTGAGAAATGAGATGCATACTATCATTCCATTCCAGCTCGTAGCTACCGTGAAGTTTGACGCCAGAAAAATCAGTTTCATTTTCCAACTTTCAAACTCGTATGCAAAAAAAAAGTCCGTACACCATTTTAATTCTCTATACAGAATTAAGCCTCCGGTGATAAAACATGCCTTTCTAGTTCCTATTTCTACCCGCTGGCGAGAATACGACTTCGATAATAACATGGTCCCCCACCGCAAACCACCTGATGCATCGAGACAAAAAAAGAAATAGCTCAAAATCCTACTAGCCAAAATCCTCGAAAGAGCCTCACAAGCCAAAGTCCATACGTCAATAGCGGCTTCTATGTGGTGACACAGGTTTGGTCGTTTACAGATTCTTCTGCGGCGTCATACAGGGAGACCGCAGGCTGTTTTCATCCATTTGTCCAGGGTATTTTTATCATGGTGAAATGAAAATGGCCTCACCGGTTTTAAGTTCCATTGAGCAACTAGGTTCCAGTTTTTTAAACTGCGAAAAGTTTGACATCTGGGGAAATATTATGGTAAACCCCTTGGGGAAACTTCTTCCATCTGCCCCATATGTTTACTGGCGCCAGATTCAGTTCTGGGTTTATAAACGACGATGTTTCTCTTACTTCTGACGAATTCAACTTTTTTGACTTGTTGGCTTTCTGAATTGTGTTTTATCTTCAGTCGATAGTAGTCGAATTAATAGTGAGAATCTTCTAATATGTCTTCCATCGAGTCAAACCCTTCCAACAATAAGGCTGAAAGTTTGTCCAACGACTATATGCCCTATAAAAGCGTCACCTACTCCGGAAGCGGCGATGAGTATGTGATTATCGACGGTAGGAAATATTTGAGACATGAATTAATGGCCGCCTTTGGTGGTACCTTCAATCCTGGTTTGGCACCTTATCCTAAGCATCAATTCGGTAATGCTGCTGCCCTTGGATTGGCATCTTTCGCCGTGACAACTATGGTTCTCGGTTTATACTATTCCGGAGCTATGGGTATTGCTGTTCCTAATATGGTTATTGGCTTATGTATCTTCTACGGTGGTGCTATCGAAGCTCTTGCCGGAGTTTGGGAATTGGCCATTGGAAACACCTTTGCCGGTACCGTATTCGTTTCATTTGGTGCCTTCTGGCTTTCTTTCGGTGTAATTTTCATAGAAGCCTTCGGCATCGCTGCTGCCTACGCTGACGACCCAGTTCAATTTGGTAATGCAGTTGGCCATTTCCTTTTAGGCTGGATCGTATTCACCTTCTTGATGTTGACTCTTGTATTGAAGGCCACTTGGCCATTCATAGGTTTGTTTGTCACTTTGGAAATGGCCTTCATCTTATTGTGTGCTGGTAATATGACAGGCACTGCCAATCTCATCAAGGCTGGCGGTATATTTGCATGTTTATCTGCTTCGTGTGGATTCTGGATCATGTACGCTGGTATTTCTGTACCAACCAACAGCTACATACCTCTTCCAGTGATGCAGGTGCCTATCATTGGTTCGAAAAGACACTAGATAAATAACGAACAATTTAAATTGCTACAAAGGGGTATCTTCTTATTGAGGAAAAAGGGTACATTAGAAACTAGGGGTCTGGTACTTTCATGTTTTATGCGTTCTCTAGTGTTAATTGAACTCACGATTTAATTCTTACTATTTTTATTGTTATCATACATTACTATTAATTACTATTACCTTCTACTCGTAGAGTGTGCAAGAGAGTATTGTTTAAGAAATAGGAATCAAGGCGGTGTTAGACCAAAAGAGGAAACACTACCACTCGACCCTTTGCTAGCAAATCCGAAAAGATAAGCTCTTAGGGACAAATCCCCTCCTCTACAGAGAACGAACCGTGGTAACGGAAAATCGAATGATAATTCCCTACCGTTCATCTAATCCCAAAGGGGCGAACAGAGGCGAATTAAATCATTCATTCCACATTTGTTGATCGTGTGGGGTATTAATCTGGATACTGAACGAGGCATTCTTTGCTGATGGAGAATAAAATGGTAGCTGCAGCCAGATTCCTCAAATGCCGGAATTATCTCTCCAGCCTTGATCTTGTGGGGTATTTCCGATGGTGTGAGATCTTCTCCATGGCTATAATGAACTAATACTTTAAAAAATGGGGAGCCCTACACTTGCGACATTCGTTCGATACATGGATAATAGAATTTATATTGAAAACGTTTATCTTATTGTGCATTAAACAAGTAGACTTGTTGGTTTCACTGTACACTAGTGGTTTTTCGCGGCCACTCCAGTTTTGCTTTCAAGTCGTAGTACTGACGATCTCTCTGAAAATACATTCAGCTTTGACAACTGGAGGGGTATGGGAATATCCGATAACTAGAAGGACAAGAGAATTCTGCTCTACTTAATTTTAGAATAAAAAAATATTCTTGACTTATGTGGGCTTTGATCGGGGATACCCCCACTCTTTCCCTATTGGGTATTCCTCCGATCATTAGAGATCAGCGGAAAGGACTCCGAAATTTAGAATTCGCCTCACGAAAGTTGGCGATAAAAGGCTTCGGAGGCAAAAAGGAAAAGAGGACGAACGCTATAGGATGGCTATCTGATTCTGCTGGAAAGCGTCGACTCGGGAAAACTTGCGCGGAAAGTATCAGACTAACAACCGTCAAAATCAATTCAAAATCACAAAACGAATATCCGAATGAAACTCTTTAACTTTTCTTGATTCTTTTCTTGATTCTATTTGAATAATTTCTCGTATTTGAGGCTCTATTGGCCGCCCGTTGACATCACGTCCCAACAATAAGATGAATGGTCAAAAGGAACCATAAGGGCTCGATAGGACATCTCCTCTAAAATATATTCGGGTCGCAGATATTTTCTTGCAGTATTTTTGCCATATTGCAGTATTTTTCCTGCAGCTTTAATAATTTTCTACTCCCCACATTTCAAATCCGATAGCTTTTTGCATCTAGAAATTGATAGTAGGTCAAGATTAACATGAGGAACATGCTTGATGAAATGTCCAGAGAGTATATTTAGTCTGCGATATGAACTAGTCTGAGGATTCATTATCTGAATTTCAGACTTCTAACTCCCATCTGCATCTTAACTTGGTGCATTCTGAGTCCCATATTGCAACAAAGAGGTTATGTCTTCCATCAACAGCTCCGAATCAATCGGTTCAGGAGCAAAAGCCACTGATTCGCACGAATCCTTGCCTTACAAGACTGTTACATACTCTGGTGAAGGCGACCAATATGTAATCATCGACAACAAAAAATATTTAAGACATGAATTAATGACTGCACTTGGTAGTAACTTCAGTCCAGGTTTGGCACCTTATCCTAAACACAATTTTGGTAATGCTACAGCAACAGGCTTAGGAGCATTTGCCATGCCTCTTTTGGTGTTGGGATTGTACAATTTGCAAGCTAAAGGAGTTCATGTCCCTAATATGATAGTTGGGTTATGTTTCTTCTATGGTGGAATCGGTCAATTCTTAGCTGGTCTCTGGGAAATGGTCATGGGAAATACCTTTGCTGCTACATCATTCATTTCATATTCCTGTTTCTGGCTCTCTTTCGCAGCCATATTAACTCCAACCTTTGGTATTTTAGAAGCCTATGCTATTGAACCACACCAAGCGAGCCAAGCCCTCGGTCTTTACCTCGTTGGGTGGGCTATGGTCACTTTGATGTTTCTTAGTTTGAGTTTGAAATCCACTTGGGCCATTGTTGTAATGTTCTTCACGTTATTTGTAAACTTCACCCTTAGTGCTGCTTCAAACTTTTCCGGTAATATTTTGGTCCACAGAGTCGCAGGTGGATTTGGAGTTGCTTGCAGTATTTGCGGTTTTTACTTACTTTACCAAAGTGTAGCAGAGAAGCTGAATGCTTATATCTTAGCTCCTGCTCTCTTACTTCCAGTTTATGGTGGACGCTTTGAAGAGGGAAGTGGTCACTAATTTGTATTAAGATAACATTTATTCAATTCTCATCTTTCAACGACTGAAACTTTCATCGACTGGGGGGTCGATGTCCAACCTTGTTCTCTATTCTCTTCTTGGGGTCTATTAAGTTATGATTTATTACCAAGGCAAGCCGCTCTGGAAGCACTTGCTAGTTCCCATATTATGTTTTCCTATTCTTATAAATAAATGTCATTTCTATTAAATATTGTATTGTAGTCATAACTCTTTAAGCTAGTTCAAGTTGTCGATCAAGACTTCGATTCTGGGTAAGTCTTTTTGAACAAGTTCGATTTCTCTTCGACTGTTAGCTAGAATTGGATGATAACGGTGTCTCTTCAATCGTAGAAGATCAAGAACTCGATTTTGAAGATCAATTCCTGCAGTCTATTGCTCTTTTTGAGTGCTTATAGTTGTTTATTTTCGACATTCAAAAGATTAAAGTTGAACCTTCTGATAGAATAGAATTGCCTCTATCCTCCTCCAAGTTGGCATCATGTCCCATCAATATAGATGAATGGTCAAAAGGAACCACTAGGGCACGATAGGACGTCTCTTCTTCATAATATGCCCGGATGCCAGATATTTTCTTGGTAGCTGCAGCATTTTTGATTTTTGCTGCAGCATTTTGCAGTATTTTTTGCTGCATTATTGTTGCTGCACTTTTGATAATTTTTCAACCCCCACAATTCTATTCCGATAGAATTTTGCATCAAAAAAATTAAATAATGTTCAAGTAACAATGAGAGGAGCACACTTGGTAGAATGTCCAGAGGGTATAAATAGTCTGAGATATGGTCTCCTTTAACGATATATCTTTTGAAAATTCAAACCGCTAGCTCCCATCTGCATCTCCTTTCGGTTCCTGCAGTGCTCATATAATTGCAACTAACATTATGTCTTCTATTAACAGCTCTGAATCAATCGGTTCAGGAGGAAAGGCCACTGATTCGCACGAATCCTTGCCTTACAAGACTGTTACATACTCTGGTGAAGGCGACCAATATGTAATCATCGACAACAAAAAATACTTGAGACACGAGTTGATGGCTGCCTTTGGTGGAACTTTCAATCCAGGTTTGACACCTTATCCTAAGCACAATTTTGGTAACGCTTCAGCATTAGGCATAGCATCATTCGCTTTGCCTCTTTTGGTGTTGGGATTGTACAATTTGCAAGCTAAAGATGTTCATATCCCTAATATGATTGTTGGATTATGTTTCTTCTATGGTGGAGCTGGTCAGTTCTTAGCTGGTCTCTGGGAAATGGTCATGGGAAATACCTTTGCTGCTACATCATTCATTTCATATTCCTGTTTCTGGCTCTCCTACGGTGCTATATTGACGCCAAGTTTTGGTATTTTAGAAGCATATGCTGCTGACCCACTCCAAGCGTACCAAGCCATTGGTCTTTACCTCTTAGGTTGGACTATTCTCACGGCGATGTTCCTTAGTTTGACTTTGAAGTCCACTGTGGCCTTTATTGGGTTGTTCCTGACCTTATTGTGCACCTTCAGCCTTAGTGCTGCTTCTTACATGTCTGGCAACATGTTGGTGAACAGAGTTTCAGGTGGATTCGGTGTTGCTTGTAGTTGCTGTGGTTGGTACTTGCTTGTCCAAGGTGTAGCAGTGAAGCTGAATTCCTACATCTTAGCTCCTGCTCTCTTACTTCCAGTTTATGGTGGACGCTTTGAAGGAGGAAGTGGTCACTAATCTGTATTAAGATAATACATCTATTTATTCAATTCTCATTATCAACAGTGGAAACTTTTATCGACTGGGGGGTCGATGTCCAATCTTGTTGTCTATTCTTTGGGGGTAAACTAAAGTATGATTTATTATAAATCCAAGGCAAGTCGCTCGGGAAGCACTTGCCAGTTCCCATATTATGTTTTCCTATTCTTATAAATAAATGTCATTTCTATTAAATATTGTATTGTAGTCATAACTCTTTAAGCTCGTTCAAGTTCTCGATCAAGCTGTCGATCTCGGGAAAATCCTTTTTGAACAAGTTCGATTTCTCCTCTACAGTCTTTAGCTGCGCCATGGGTGTTGGTAATGAATTTGCTACAGTCGTCTCATCAATCAAGTAGAAGATTAAGAACTCTATTATCTTAAAGTTCAAATCCTGCTGTCTGTAGATCTTCTTTGAGTCCTTCTGATTGTTTATTTTAGACATGTCAAATGATGAAAGTTTGAACCTTCTGATAAGTATGGAGCAGCCATTATTTTCCTCGAAGTTGCGGAAATTAACAAGGTCCTTAAGAAGGATATGGATCAACGTAGTTATCATTGATACTGCGATTTCTATAGAGTTGTTCTTTTCAAATACTTGCAAAACAACATTCATATTTTTCTTTCGGTGGAATAAGCTCCGTGAATCCGGGTGAATCAAGAGTAACCCCTGTAGTAACCTGTTGCATTGGAGAGTGGTATTGTTGATTTCTTCCTCGTCTAAATTGGTCAAGTTGCTCAAACTTACCAAGCCATAGTAATTGAGCAACGAAGACGCCACGTTGAATCTAAAGTTATCCTGCAATGCTATAAACGAGTTTAGGTCTGTCCCATTGCCGTTGTTAGCGTGAATTCCATTGCTTGTGGTTGGTGAAACGGAGCCATTTTGAAATTTAACGATCTCAGGCATCAACTGCGAAAGAACCAAGTCTAGCTGGTCGAGACCTTGCGCTATCTGGCTAAGCTCCTGCGTATCTAGATTGTCTATTATGTTCAATAGTATGTCTTCCATTACGTGATGCTATAGCGTCTGAGGAACAGTTATAATGTAGTATTGGAAAATTGTTGAGAGGATATCTACGTTTCGTATGATGTAAGTTCTCCAGGAATCGCGCGTCGACTTCCCAAACAGGAATGGTAAATACTTGCAGAGAATATCAATTCAAACAGGGTATAGTGTGAACCAGCATTTAATTTGAAGAATAATAGCATTCTGGAGACAGTCTCTACTCCAACATGGCTTGTTTTGAACATCATTCTGATTTGTTGTTCCTAGTAATTTGCTCTCAGTATATCATAATTTTGCAAATATTTCATACTACCATATATAAACTTACTGTTGATCAAATCTTGTAAATAGACAGAAACTTACAAGAGCTGTTCATTAACGGTTACTCTAGTATATCCAATCTCTTTCTTTCATTGAGCCTAGCAGAATCAACTATTAGAATACGACTTAAGGAATTAAAGAAAATCACGTGACCTATAATGAAAATGTATTGATGTTAGTTGGCTAAACGTCCAGATAGCTCAAGTAGATTTATTTTTATGCTTAATAGTGGTGCGGTTAAGCTGTTGTTGCAGCAAGCGAATCTAGAATTCAATAGACTGAATAGATTCATTCCTAAGAAAGAAAAAGTACTGAAGATAGAAATTGTTCCTTGAAAAGTCGAAATAGGACTAAAATTCTGGATAAGAAACAGACTTCTGGATATATCCAGGTCTCTATTCATACCGACTCCTTTATTCATACCAACTTTCTATTGATATCCGCTTCTCCATTCAAATCAATCCTTCCATCATCTACAGTTCCTGCGCTGATTCTATTGACGTCGACCTGCACACAAGGTTGGTTCAGCCTTACAGTAGCCGCCAGATATGCGCTTTTGTTCACAGTAATTTCTGTTTGCGAAACGAATAATAAGCTCATATCGGCAAATTATACGCTCAGGGTTGGTGAAATCATGAAACCCATTCCTACAACTCTTTATAGTACCAGAAATCTGAGCTCATTACAGGATTCCAAGATCTTGCTACATTTTCTACGCCGCACAAATTAATATGTGTGTACTTTATGCACTCCTGCCTATCTTACTAGAAATAATAATAGAAATACGGACTTGCCAGTTGTTTCTTTCTGGAGATTGAATTTTTTGTCGATACCACCAATTTCTTCCTCATACTATAGCTAGGAATCTTTTTGTCACAGCCACTGATTCTCAGCTTGTGCTATAGTTCCTATCATTGTTGAGCCTGTTATCGCTCGTCGTGGTACTATCGTGTTGATTCTTATTATTTACGTTTTCTGGTTGGCAAATCTTTATTTCGAACATATTTTCAGTCTGTCTACCACTTCGAGAAGCCCCAGAATCCACTCGGGACTCCAGATAATACGACTCTTCTAAGCTCACACCTCCATCCCACCCATGCCCTTTACATCAGCGTTCTCCGTCGCGCTCGGGTGTTCGGTGGCTGTGGTCTCATCCGGAGTCCAGTCACTAGGAATTACTCTCCAGCGCAAATCGCATCTTCTCCACATTAACAAAAGCTCACGAAGGCAGTCACCACAACACATCCACCATCGACACCAACGCTATAAGCGCAACATGTGGCTCTTCGGCTTCATGTTATTCATCGTAGCCAACATCCTAGGGTCGTTGATCCAGATCACAACTCTACCACTTATCATCCTTTCTCCGCTCCAATCAATTGGACTCATATTCAATTCCATTCTCAGCTGTCTCATGCTTCCAGGTGAAGTCTTTACTCGTAAACTCGCAGTGGGCACCGTAGTCATTGCTGTGGGGGCATTCAGCATCGCATACAACGGGAATGTACCACCTCTCGGCGACTCTGACCCTCCAAAAGACATTGCCCAACGCTTCGACGACGTCATGACCCATCTTCTTTTACCAGAATTCATGCTGTGGTTCGTCTTCACTTTTGTGGTGGTAGGCGTACTTCTCGGCATCAACACCTTCTACTTGACAAAAAAAATCAAAAAGGCAAACAGTACCAGCCACGGTATGAGTATTTCTAATAGCATCCATTCCAACAGCATAAACAGCATACACAACTTAAACAACGCAGCCAATACCAGTTGCGAGATCAATACTCCTAGTAAGGTAATTGGCTCGAACAAATATCAGTTCATAAAAGGCATCAATTACGGCATAATAAGTGGAACCTTGACGGCGCATACATTTCTCTTTGCCAAGTCCATCATAGATGTGATCTTTGAGAGTATATTAGAAAACAGCTCCAACAGCTTCCCACTCAGTAGTTTGACTCCGTATATTCTCTTGCTCGCGATGTTGGCCATTATTGGTTGTCAGTTGACGGCGTTCAATCTCGGCTTGAAACAAATCTCGACTTCAATCTTATATCCATTGTGTTTCTTGGTGTACAACTTGGTGAATTTGGTCAATGATTTGAACTTCAACTCACTTTTGATAGACCACCGCATGTCGATTGCCCAGTTTGCGTGGATCGTAGTAGGCTTGATTGCGGTTCTCTGTGGAGTAGTCATCATCAGTTGGGATAGTGCCTTTGGAACTACTTCGGTAACAGAGTTAGAAACAATCAATATCGAGGATGAAGATCTCTTGTATATGAAATTTCCTTACACTACACCGACCGTTCCTGACGAGTGCACGTCGTTGCTCATACTTGACGACAACGACTTGTCAATGGCCCGAGCCAAGAACTACTCAACAGTGGATTCTACTTCGACCAATTACACAAGTACTACTCTTACGAACAACGATATTTCTACTCCTCCCCCCGAGGATACTAGTCTAATAGATGTTTCCGTTATGGCATCCGAGAGAGTTCTTTCATATGAACAGAGTCAGTTGTTGCGACTGATGGATATAGGACATGATTAGACGACAATGCATATATTATTATAGTAAAAATTGGTGTTTAGAACACTGTAGAAACCAGAGAAAATGTGACCATCTTTTGCTATACCTATTTGTGAGACTGGTTGTCTTCCTCATCCACCTTACATTAATATATTTCAATGCTCACTATGCCTGCCCTTAAAGGGTCAGAAAGTGGAACTTGAAAATTATACTTTCCTGACTAGACTGCGACACAAAATGTATTCCAAGGACGATTCCTTTCAAGCTCTACCAATTTCTCCAATCATCACGTCATCTAGAAATTTGGAACACAACTATTATGTTGGGGATCTCTATTTGCGTTATGTGCTCGCTAAAAACGTTACTGCGGTGCGGCTCAGTTCATACCCTAGCGAGCGAACATTTCTTACTATTGTCTCCCTATTCCTGTACGTTTTCTCCCTACCAATATTGAAAAGTTGGCAAATCACTTTTCACAAGAGACAAGTCAATAGTTCACTACCAAGTCCCCAGTATAAGAAGCACTACGTTGGAGAGCAAGTACGAGCATTTGTGATTGTTGATTTGTAGATCTCCTGTTGTGTATTTTTTTTTCAAGTCCTATTCGTTATTCTTGTTAGTACTGATCCAGAGTCATCCAGTGATCTGTTGAAACAATTACGATTAGCAAGTATCTGAAGAGATACACAAGAGGACAGAAACTATACGGAATTATATTAAGATTTAGGGAAATCGACTCTCCCAGAAATAATAAACAGGAGTCGTTATAGCGAATCATCTATTCATCGCATTCAATCAGCTCATTAAGACAATCCTTTAGTCAAAGAAAACTCTAGTGGTTCAGTCAATTTGACATTCTGATACGCTATAGATTGGGAGTATAAAAATAAAGTACACTCACAGACACCAACAACTGAAGTCTCAGATTACATTCTCATTCAATTCATATTTTTATTAAAGGCAACTTCGAATCACTTGATTATCATTTTCTGATTGCATATATTAAATAAATCACCCTGCAATGAACGACGTCTATAAGCGAACTGAGGTGATTGGTCGAGGAAAGTTCGGAATTGTTTACAAAGGCTACAACAAACAGACCAAACAAGTGGTAGCTATCAAGGTACTAAACTTAGATACAGAGGAGGATGAAGTCAGTGATGTCCAGCAAGAAATCAAGTTTCTTTCTGAACTCAAGAACGTTCCCAATGTTACTCAGTACTACGGATCGTTCTTGAATGATACCAAGCTCTGGATTATCATGGATTACTGTGCTGGAGGATCCTTGAGGACAATTCTTAAATCTGGAGTGTTCGAAGAAAAGTATATAGGTGTAATCGTAAGAGAGTTGCTTTTGGCACTCAGTGCCGTTCACAAGATTGGAGTTATTCATCGGGACTTGAAAGCTGCGAACGTGTTGATCACCAAGGAGGGAAGCGTGTTGTTGTGTGACTTTGGTGTCGCAGCTAAAATTACTTCCAATGCCTTGAAAAGAACTACTATGGCTGGAACACCGTACTGGATGGCACCAGAAGTCATCAGAAAGGGCGATACCTACAATAGTAAAGCCGATATCTGGTCATTGGGGATCACTATTTACGAAATCGCCACGGGTAACCCTCCTTATTGTGATAAGGATGCCAACTGGGCTATGCAAATGATCTCAAAACTGACACCACCAAGATTGGAGGGTCGAGAATACTCTGCAGCTTTGAAAGAATGCATCGCATTGTGCTTGGATGAAAATCCTGATGAAAGACTTTCAGCTGATGACTTATTGAAATGTAAGTTGGTCAGAGCCTATAAAAATCATCCCAAATTGATACTTAAGGAACTCATTTCCCATTATTTGGTGTGGAGAGACCACAATTCATCACGAGATACTGTGTATGTTCATCTTGAAGATGATCAGCAGGAGCATGAAGAAGCTACTCAGCTAAATAACGAAGCCATGAACCAGAACTCAAACCAGATACAGGTCAAGTGGGATTTCGATTCCTTGAGCAGCAAGGAGTACATCATAGAAAATGATATTGAATTCGAAAGGGAAGAAGACAACTTCCACTACCACGACGAAGAGAGTGGAGATATCTACACCATTCCAACGTTGCAAGTCAACACACTTCAGGGTCAAGGTCGTAGTACTAACTTTAACAATGCTACAATGAACCGTACTCCACCAACAGGTACTCTTACTAATGGAAGAAATACCAATAATCATAACTCTGGCAATACTTTGGAGATACCGAAATCGTTACAGCTGCTTTTTGAAGATGCCGACGATGGTGAAAAGGATCTTCCTATGCTTCCTACTCCCAATATTGCTTCTTTTGCCGATCAGAGAGTAGATTCGCCAACTATTGAAATTCCAGATATGGATAATTTGGGCAATTTCAGTACGGCTACATTGTCGACAGGTTCAACTAGCCATCCTCCGTTGAACAAGCCTCCGACATTGTACCATTCACAGTCTGCTTCTGGTTCGCTAGAGTCAAGATTTGCTTCCATGAATTCTGCCATGAATAGACCCAGAAAGAAAACCATTTCCAACACGCTTGCAAATGGCACTGGTATCTCTAGTATGACAAGTATGGCAAGCTTGAACGGTAGCTCTCTGAATCATGGACTGATTCAGCCTTCGCAGCAACAGCAACCACAAGCTCAGCAAATTCAGCTGATTCCACAGCAGGCTCCACAACAGACTCAACATCCTACACCTCATACACCTCCATATACTAATAGCAATGGGAACTTGAAAACACCTTCACCAAAACCTCCTTCAACGGCTGTTTTGATGAGTTCTGCAGGACTTTCTGCATCTAGTGGATCACCTTCCAAATCTATGAAAGCTTTATATTCGAACTCCAATCCTCTCCTACAACCTATCAACTTCAAATTACCCAATGAACCTGGTAGTAATGAGTCTAGCGTTCCAGGCTTGGCTCGGACGAATCTGACAAGTATTCAGCCCCATCATTCACAATCCAGTAGCGGTTCTATACCTTCTACGACTTCGACAGCTGTCACCTCTATAAGTTCAGCAGGCTCTAAGAACAAGAAAGTTAGACCTTTGCACATACAAATGCCTACTCCCTCCAACTCGATTAACCAATTGTCTGCATTGACAAACGATGGCTTTAGCAACCAGGATATAGATAACATAAACCAGTTTGGTATCAATCCAGCACAGGCAGCACCTTTAACTATGACTCCTGTAACGGAAAAGGATACACCTTTTGCTCTAACTCACGTCTTATCAGAAAGTGAAAGTGAAGCATACTCTGAGGCTGGGCACCAATGGCAGCAGACTCGTGAAAGAGCAGAAACAAACCCACAGCGACTTGCTGGATTGCTGGCGCAGAAGAAGACCAGCGTTTCTGGAAATCCTGCTGTAGTACAAGTCACTGGTAATGGTTCTCTATCGAATTCTGGTTCCACAGCTGGGACGAACTCTAGTGTTAATAATGTAAATTCAACAAGCAATACCACCAATAATAACCCCGCTTTGACTGGCGCCGGTGGAGTTAACTTGTTCTTTCCCAGATCGAACTCCATTAGCACTTCGTCACCAGGTAATTTTGCAACACCAGTCACCGCCACTTCTACTGGCAAATTCCCCACGATCCCGCAGATTAATAGCGAGTTCTTCTCGGACTCTTCAGCCAAGCAGAAGTTGATCACCGAGTTAGATTCTATAATCAAGTTGTTCACCCAAGGATTGGACGCGTTGGAGGAACATATATAATTTACTCCTGTTTTTACTCTACTAGCTGTACATTATGTAAGATGACTATTCTATTGCAAGTTTTATCTATGCTGTCCACTTAGAAATACTTTGAGTTCAAACTTACATCGTTGAGATAGTAATAAAAGAGTCATGATGTATATCTATGTATGAATGTTTATATTACAAGCAGAATTTCAAATATATATTCATAGTTGTGTTATCAGTGGTCCATAATATCATTGTACACTGAATTATGGTAGTTTATATTATTCACTATTTCTGTGTTCTTAACTATGCAGATCTCAACTACGAAACTCAAAGTATTGGAAATCGCGAATTATAACATCCAGGTCCTATTATTCAACATCATACTAAATTTTTCCAATCCATATTACCTTTGAGTATCAATGCCACCTCGTCCGAGACGCCGTATAACCTCGGCGAAAAGGGAGGAGATCGAAAAGGAACAGGAAAAACTTTCTTCAACTATCGTCCGACCATTTGATGTTCTTTCAGGATTGCCAGTGTCATTCAGTGCCCCACCCAATGGACACTACGACGATGTATTGAAGAATCCTCTTACAGTTAAGGACACGGGGGTATTCTACAGATCGCTCATGAAATCACGTTACAACTATGTCCATCTTTGTCCGATGTTTTGCTTGTATTGGGTGAAACAGAGTCTGTATGCGAAGAAGCTAGCAGAGGAGAACAAGCCAGTGCCGAAATCTCAAAGGGAGGAAAGTCTCGGGGAGCGTGTTCCAGTCCTTGGTCTCGATGTAAGTGCTCGTGATGTGATGGTTAAACTCTGTGATGCCGGGTTAAGTTTAGGGCCACATCAGTTTGAGATTCGTCTCTTCATACTTAAAGACGAAAGGCCAGAGAAACTTCTGAAGAAAGAGATGAAGCAGTTGGAGGAGAGAAAACGTCAAGAAGAGCTTGAAGCGCGAAGAGTGGAGTTGGAAAAAGCAGAGCCATCTAATGCTAATCATGAATCTGAAAATGAAGATTCTGTACATCAGGTAGAATCTAGTAAGGTTGCTGAACCCGTTAGAGTAGTAGAAACAACAGATCATTCAAAAGTAGAAGCTGTTGCAGGTGCGAAAACAGATGAGAATGAGAACCTGATTCAATCTGAAGATAAAATAGAAAAGGTGGAAGACGACATAGCAGAATGCATTTTAGATGAAGTTGATAAAGATAAACAAGATGGAGGTAAAGAAGATGAAGGTAAAGAAGAGGAGAATGATGATAAAGATGATAAAGATGAGGAAAATGGTGATAAAGAAGAAGCTAGTGAATCTGAAGAGGAAGATGTAACTAATACGTCTATTGCAGATGATAAACTTCCGACAAAAGAAGTGGTTAATCATGATGGGCCTGATTCTGATGATATGGAAATAGACACAGAAGAAAAGGATAAATTGACTCTGAACATTTCCTTGGAGTCAAATTCAGTTTCTATCTCAGAACAAAAAGAAGTTTCTCCAATTGTTTCTCTGTCTGGTGATCGGTCTTCTCCTGTAGAAGCTTCTTCCGTAGCTCCTACATCATCTTCTACTCCAGTAGCTTTATCTTCTTCTTCTGCACCAGTTCCAGCACCGTCTCCACCTACTGCTGCAAAACCTCCTCCTCCCAGAAGTGATCCCAACAATATGCAATCGATAGAGAATACCATCATGATCTCTAATCTTAATACGATTGCTAGAACCGACGAATCGTTGAACATTTTGATGAAGATTGTTGCTCTGGGAAATGCTCTGCCGCAGCAGATTGTAACTTTCCAAGGGTATATCAAGCGAGCCAGGGAAATGGGCCCACAACCTCACCATGCTTATCTCTTCCAACCTGGTGCCTACTCTCCATATCCAAATATTAAGCCCAAAAAGATCATAAAGCCACCCAAGGAGAAAAAACTACCCAAGGAGAAGAGGACCCCTAAAGAAAAGAAGGAAAAGAAGCCCAAGTTACCTAAAGATCAAAAGTTAACGGCTTTCCAAGAGCGGTATTTAGAAAACGCTTCCCTTCTCTTTGAGTTCGTAGAAAACACCAATGTGAGATTCCAACTTCCTAGGAATGCTATTATAGAGGTATTGGCTCCTTCTACTATGACGAATGCTGATGGAGACGATAATTCTGATAACAAAGACTTGTTATTCAGTTATATCTGGATCCACAACCAGGATGAAATTCTGAACTACGAAAAGAAACTTGCAGATTATAATATAAAGGTGAAACAAAGAGACGAAGCAGAAAAGAAGAAAATCGAAGAAGAAAAGAAACGAGTAGAAGAAGAAGAAGAAGCAAAAGTCAAGGCTGAAACAGAGGCAAAGCAAAAGTCAAAGGACGAAGAAGAAGAAGGAGAAGAAGAGCCTCAAAAAATGGCAGATGCACAAGACAATGGGGAAATGAAGAAAGAAGCAGATCCAATAGTAGAACATAATCTTCGTAGAAGGCCCGCGAGAAAAGCGGCCGCTGTTTTGGTTTCAACACCACAAACTCCAGCTTCAAAAAGTGGTTCCAAAAAAGGTAAATCTAAGAAGAAAGAAGTTGTTGTTAAATTAGAGAAACCAGAAGAACCCGAAATTAGGTTCACCACGGTGTCTTTTACAATCCACGGTATTCCTTTGAGATTTGTTCCAATTTTGACAAACAGTGTTGCTCCACTTGAAAAGGTACAGGAGCATATGGAACACATCTTGAAAGTTGGAACCAGAATGACAAACTTCTACTTGTGGTATCAAGTAGATGGTAAGTTGGATGAAGCCTTGGCTGAAGAAGTCAGAAATCAATTGAATCAAGAAGAAAAGAAAATGCCGGGAATAACAGCTGCATCACCGCTGGAAAAGGCAGTTACAAAAGAAAATAATGGTCCTAAGAAGAGAAAATTGAAGGAAAAGAATCGTGATAGCCAGAAGAAATTGAAACTGACAATAATAGAAGTTAAGGAAGAGGAGATCACTGATTCTAAAATAGCTACAATTCATTCAGCTGAACCAAAAGCTGAAGAAAATAATGGAAAGGATGAAGAACAATCAAAACATTCATCACCAGCTCCAGTTCCAGATCCAGTAGGGACATCTACAGAAAAACCTGCTTAGTGGTGATTTTTACTTCAATAGATAGTGTACTATAGTGTAGTTTAATTATGTATATACAGGGTTACAAGTGCTATGTTTTAGGCTACATTTGTAGAAAAGCTCAGTGGATAATCAAATTCAACAATCTCTGCAAGTTTTCACCTTCGGTTTTGTTTCTTTCAGAAGCACTACCGAAGTTAGGATTAGAAGCTGCATATCTGGATCTGTCTGGAGAATACGAGTTGCTGGCACTTCTTTGCATCCAGGAGCCGGTCTTGATACCGTCTGCATAGAGCTTTAGCGAGCCATTTTCTGTTATCTCGGCTTCGTTGATCTTGAATGGCATGATGAACTGCCTAGAGTGCTTACCGGGAGCATTCTTAGCGTAGTTGTGTTGTAAGAGAGTAGTTCTTTCGTTGACACCAGCAACAAAACCACCAATGGCAGCTTCTTTATTGCCTACAAGTCTACCGGGAGCAACCACTCCGTATTTAACCCCATTAGGTGTGTTGGCTAGTCTTCCCTTCTGATTATACGAGAATCCACCGGTACCCTGGATGTGGGTAGAGATGGCAGAACTTCCAACTTTTCCATTATCTTTAGCCAAGTCGGTCAAGTTCAACTCCTTTTTAACAACAGCAGAGTCGGTACTCAAAAATCTTCTCAATAATTCCGATGCTGTACTTTGTGAAATGCTCGATACCAATGCCTGCGGATGGTGTACTAGAAGCCATTTCTGGAACTTTTGGTGCAACTTGGGATTCTGTTCCAAAATGCTACGTATCTCTCTCGTGGATGCTTTGGCGTGTAAATTCAAGCTGTTGGCGATGCTGTTATCCCTCTCTTTAGAATTGGACTTGTTATTGCCAGAAGGAAAAAGTGGATTCGAATCAGTGTAATGGTTGTTCACCACCAATCCAGTTTCCTGGAACTTCAATCTATTAAACATTTTTCCCGAGTTCTTCTCCACATCGGGCATACTCTTGTAGTTATCTATGTCGTTGAACGAAATGTGCGAAAAGCCAATTTGTTTGGGCAAAGTGGTCTTGACCCCAAAGTTGGATCTCACTGCTGAGGACTTAGGAGTGAAGATGATTTGGTGCGTAGGCACAGGAGACTTGCCTCTTATGTTTTTCAGAAGGGGCGTAGCCACCTGAGCTAACTTGGAGTTTCTCACCAAGTTGAGGAGTTCCTGGCTGTTCATTTCTCTCGGTGCCTGGACTGCTAATTCTCTACCTATTAGGGATATGTTAATGCTTGATATTCAATCTGTCCAGTTGAAATTTTTCAATATTGGTTATATACAGTATATAGCAAATGTTACCCGGCAAGTGAACCTTGTTTGTTTCATGCAGGAACGGGTGCAAATAGTGTCAATTGTATTTAACATTCATTATATTCGTACAAGAATTAATAATAATACAGAACTAAAAGGCGTAGGAGAAACTAACTCCAAATCGGTTGAATTCCGGTGCCTTCGTTATGGGATTCATTCCTACTTTGACTCCGGTGCTGACCAAGAAGTCTTTCACTCGGCCCTCCCAGAGAATCTTGACCATCCCGTCGTTGAGACTAGTGGAGAACTTGACCACACTGGCAAAGTCGCTCTCGTTTACGAGATTTTGGAATGCTGTCGTTACGCTTTCAGTGTTTGCGCTTGAGAGATGGGCAGCAAGTTCAAATTCGTCCAACTGCTTTTTCTTTTCTGGCAATAAGGTTGGGTTTATATGGTAATAATTGTCCAAATTCTGGATGGGGTTTATGATCATATTTCTATGGTCTTTTTGTGCAATAGAAGTATGTGAACGGATGGGAATTGTGTTCCCACCATGTTGGCTTCGTATCTTACGTTCCTGGTGCAGCAAGAAACGGTTTTCCTCGGAAGAAAGGTTTACCGATCGGTTAGCAAAGGAATGAACAGGATTCTCTCGGGAGTAGTTATAGAGTTCGAATCCCAATGACAAGTTGCTGGCGTAAGAAAAGAAGTTAAAATCGTACCGCGAGCTAAAGGTCGATGCTACAGATGTCTTTACCGTGTATGTCGATGAGAGATGGCCGAGAATCGGGTTCACAGCAAGCGTCATGGTGAGAGGTTTGCCGGTAGAAGTGGATCTAGTAGAGTATCTGAAAGCAGTCGACAAACCTGGGCTCATAGTTCTAGCAGCGTACCACAACTCAGTTCCGATGGAGATGACCGAGTTGTCGAATTTTGGTATCAAGGCTGAGTTCAACGAATTATCGGAGTTTCCGAAATTATATAAGCATCTGAATCCTATAAGCGATTCATTGGTAGAGTAGATGAATTCTCGCAGATACTTGGGAGCATTCTTTTGTAGGTAAATGATCATAGTTCCGTTCTTATCCATATATGGATTGTTGATGCATTTTATCAACAATTGGGTATGGGCCGAGATGCGTTTTATAATCATGGCTTCAAGAGCAGAACCTGGGAAATACATTCTCCCGTAGAGTAAGGAGCTACGGTCGTGTCGCTTGGAGTTGCTAAGTTGTTTGTGGTTATTTGACGATGGCTCGATGATTCGAAATCCTGCTAGGGCATCTTGGAGTGAGATTTCCTTCGTTCCCATGGTGTTACGGAGTGGTACCGAAGAGTACAAATAGGCTAGCGAGCCATTGATAGAATGGTAGTTAGAGAGTGTAAAGCTAGAAGCCAGATACTCTGTCGATTTATTCGACGAGTCGAGTTTAAAGCCAGTTGGGATCGGAAAGTCGAGGATCGCCAGCGACGACGCCGTTATGTTTGAGAAGATGTTGTCTTCATTCCAATTGGTGGACTTGTAGAAGCATTTCTGGAGATATTCCATGTATGTGTACATCTATAGGCATATGAGTATTGAGAGATGAGAAGCTATGATTGAAGTCGACGGATCTTCGATGTTAGGGTCAATTTCGCAGTGCTTAAAATTGTGGAATGATCTGGTGATGTGTGGAAAAATGTCTCTCCGGCTGGACTGACTGTTTAGGTTGCTATGGTATTTCAATTGTTGTTGAGGAAGAGAAGTAGCAGTTATTAACATATCTTTGTAGATGGCAATGAGAAATAGAATGCGGTGTGCAGGAAGGAGCGCGAGTAGAAAAGTGTGAATTGGCGAGGTACTGGGAATAGCGAGAATAGTGAGAGAATTGAGAGCCAGCGAGAATTAGAGAGGAAAAGAGTCATAGTGGTAAGAGTTTATTGGAGGATATGATTGAATCAGAAATTGATATGAGTATAAAACTATATGATGTCACATTATGCTGTAGCCTTTTCCAGTAATAGAAACAATGTTGGCTATCTATTGACTGAAATCAAAGTTATCGAGGCTGGACACTCACAGTAAAATCTTTCTCTTTTTTTTCCACCCCAGATTGGCCTGGTTGAGTCATCGTAATCAAATCTCATACACCAGATTTTTCATCAGTACAATTTCTAGACTTCTCCAGACTTCTGCGGACCTCCAGTTAGAGCAAGTCTCTTTCGGTATATAACAATACTCCGGCTACATACGCAGCATTAAAGCTTCTCAGCATCAAAGCTCCCTTTGTCACATAAACAGTCATATAGTGAAAAATGGCCAGAACTGCCACTATCAAGAGAGACACCAATGAAACCAAGATCCAGATTGCGCTTGCGCTTGATGGCGGGTATCTTGCTGTAGAGGAGTCCATCTTCAAAAAGAGGAAAATCGACGATGATGAGCACGCTACGCAGGCTACATCGTCGCAGGTGATCAATGTCCAAAGTGGAATAGGCTTTTTGGACCATATGCTCCATGCCTTGGCCAAGCATGCTGGCTGGTCCCTTATCGTGGAGTGTATTGGTGATTTGCACATAGACGACCACCACACTGCCGAAGATGTAGGTATCACATTAGGTATAGCATTCAAACAAGCTTTGGGTCAAGTCAAGGGAGTCAAACGTTTTGGTTCTGGTTTTGCTCCATTGGATGAAGCCTTGAGTCGTGCTGTAGTAGATTTGTCGAACAGACCTTTTGCTGTTGTGGAATTGGGGTTGAAGAGGGAAAAGATTGGAGATTTGTCGTGTGAAATGATTCCCCATGTGCTCGAGAGTTTTGCCCAGGGTGCCCACATCACCATGCATGTCGACTGCTTGAGAGGTTTCAACGATCACCACAGAGCTGAGTCTGCGTTCAAAGCTTTGGCTGTAGCCATTAGAGAGGCCATTTCCAGCAATGGAACCAACGATGTTCCCAGTACAAAGGGGGTATTGTTCTAAAAGTATACAAACTGTAATATAAGGAGATACTGAAAAGATGTAGTATTATCGAGCAGCCACAAATTTTCGTAGTCCATGGAAATAGTAATGGAATAGCTTTACGTATAAAGATATAGTATGAACTCGGCGGTTTAAAATCAAATTTTATGAAGTGCTGTTACTTAGAATTCTACATCTGTAATTATCTATATCAGTATATATGGCTCTATTTTGGTTTCATTTCTATTCCATCTGACTTGAATCTCGTTTGGGTGCAATTATTTTTTCTGTGAGCATCGGGAAAAATTTAAATTGAGTGCAAACGAATTGTTCATGTGGAGAAATTACATCATCACAACCTAACTTGTCAACTTTCAATATTGCAAAGCCATACTTGGTAAACTGTAGATGTCTTCTACCACAGTATTCAGCCGAAGTTTCGGCACCTGGAGCCGAACGATGAAGAACTTGGGTTCTTCGCCCATCAAACCTGTGTTCAAACCTCACTATCTGAATCCAGGCAAAACAAGGAATTTCGAGAAGAGCTTACCATATTCAGAGACCAAAATGAAACCATGGGAGGTTCAGAACATCTCGAAGGACTCGTTTTTCAAGAGAAAGTACGGAAACATAAGTCCCGAAGATAGAAACAAACTCAACGAAAAAGTCGCCAAACAAAGACGACTCCGAAACATGAGAAAGGAACATGAACGGGAACAAAGAGAAAATTTAAGGGCAGAAAGAATGGCCAAATCAGGCAGAGAAAATCACAGCGATTCTGAACGTTCTTATGGTTCTAGATATCGTACTCCTATAGACAAGAATTCGTTTTATGAGTATGTCTATGGAACCCATTCAGTTCGATCAGCTTTGGAAGCTGGCAAGAGGTCATCCTTCAGTCGTCTTTATGTGCATAATTGTCAGGATAGACAGTTAATTAAGATGGCAGAGACAAAGTACGGAGTAAAAATTGTGGATAAAGCTACCAAGAACGACTTGAACATCTTGTGCAATAACGGAGTACATAATGGAATAGTATTGGAAACCAAAAGTTTGGATATCAACACCATTCATTCGCTTGGAGCTAGTGAAGATAACGAGTACAAGGTCACGGTTTACAATGATCTTGACGATTCACATGAAGATTTAGTCAAGACAGTTGCGAGAGTTGACCCTGCAGAAGATTCAGTCAAGAAGCCATTGGGAATCTTCTTAGATGGCATTACTGATCCTCAGAACATGGGAGGGATTATCAGATCTGCCTATTACTTTGGTGTAGATTTCATTATAGTTCCTGGAAGCAATACTGCGAGACTTGGACCTGTAGCAAACAAAGCGTCCGTAGGTGCTTTGGACATGATAGATATTTACGAGACCAACGAAGGCTTGAAATTCATAGACAGAATCAGAGCCAACGGCTGGAGTGTGGTTTCCACCAGTGCGAAACCTTCAGCAGATGAAATACTCGACTTGAAATCCAAGCACGAAAAGGTGGAAGAACAGTTAAAGAATAAATATGTTGATATGAACGAGCTTCCTAACATTCTTAGTCAGACTCCAGTGTTACTTGTCATGGGAAGTGAAGGAGAAGGAATCAGAACTCATATGAAATTGAGATCCGACTTCTTGGTCGGAATCGACAAGGGCAGAAAACAAGATCATATCGTGGACTCGTTAAATGTCAGTGTTGCATCCGGCATCTTGATTGGCAAGTGTCTCGAGTGAGAGTTATTCACTGTATTATAGCATGAGAATTAGGGCTTGTATATATAGCATCGTGTACATAGAGACTAATGACAGTCTGGATTTGAAATATATAAACCAGAAACAATAATCGAGAAAGCAGTTGCAATATTTTGCCTGATCTGCCCATACAATAGGAATGCTTTAAAGGGGTTTTTGGTTGCAACCATACCATATGTAGTTAGATTGCGAAACTTCCTATTTCAGGAACCCAGAGGAATGCACAAATCTCAGATCAAAATTCACATCTTCTCCGCATAAAGTTGGTATTATTTTTAAAAAAGACTCGGATGTATTGAGAAATATGGCTCGTACCATTTGTACTCATCTCATGGTGATCAGCTAATATTTTCTGCTATAACTTTCCATGTTCTTTTGCCCCATTATGTCAAATTCGCTTGTGATAATGTACAAGAGAAACACGCGCGCCTAAATGGGAAAATAAAAAAATCTACGATAAGCCCGTTGAAGGAACTTAATTCGTATATTGTTCTTTTCTCAAGATTCAACAAGACTTGTCGGTTCAATCTTAGCCGTTGATAAATAGACCGTGGATTATTGATTCGAAAAGATATTATTTCATCCGATAAGATTTGATAAACAATTTGTCCAGGAAACAAGTGAACGGGCTATCTCAAATCTCGTATACCTGAGACATAAAAATTTACTGCACTCAACTATAATACTTTGTAGAGTGCTACGCTAATTTTGATTGATTCTTTCTTCTATCCAAAGATTTTATTTTTCAGTTTTTCATATCATAGGCTCCAATGGTTAAATATCATCTCGTTGTATTGGTCCATGGGTAAGTATACTTTCATTCACGTGCCAATAGAAGTTGTATACTAACATGCTAGACTTTGGGGCAATCCCACCCATATGGAGTATATCGAAACTCAAATTAAAGAGAAAATTCAGTCAACAGATGAAGAACTTGTAGTTTACAAGACTGGGTCTCATAGTGGCTATCTAACCTATGACGGTGTAGATATTAATGGTAAAAGAACCTCGGATGAGATCTGGGAGAAAACAAATTCTCTTTCTGAGGAAGGAAATAAGGTTACCAAGTTGTCGATTATAGGCTATTCATTAGGTGGCTTAATCTCCAGATATGCTGTTGGAATTTTATATTCACAAGGGTATTTCGATAACATTGATCCAGTAAACTTCATCACTTTCTGCACACCACATGTTGGAGTCCTTCATCCCATGAACCACAGTTTATCAGTTAGATTGTTCAACAACTATGCTCCCTTCTTTTTGGCTCATTCTGGTAGCCAGATGTTTTTGAAGGATAAGGTTTCTACAACGCAGAAGCCGTTGTTGGTGGTAATGGCAGATGTCAACTCCTATTTCTACAAAGTATTGAAATTGTTCAAGTACAAATCTCTCTATGCCAATGTAGTCAATGACAAGAGAGCCTGTTGGTTTACCAGCGCAATAATGGCAACTGATCCGGTTAATTCTATGGTCAACCAGCTGGCGGACAATCTTCAGATGTCATATATAAAGGGCTATGAACCAATAGTAGTTGATATCGAGCAGCCATTAAAGTATGACAAAGTGGTGGCCAATTCGTTCGTTCCTGCTAACCAGAAGCCGAAATCGAACTTAGTCAGAGCCCTTGGTTGGGTAAAAGTCTTCGGCAATTTTGTCTTGTTTACACCTTTATGGATAACCTTCTTCATTTCCAACTCCATTGTGCAACGCATTAGATTGAACAATAGAGTCAAGTCTTTCCTTCAAGATGCATCCAACAACTTGCACCATTTGTATGAACGATTGAGTGATGATCCAACTCAGTTGAAGGAAGAAGAAACCCATGAAACTATAAAAGAGGACAATGAACTGGAGAGGGCCTCTCTACTTGAGAAGTTTGAAGACTTGGGTGACCGTATTCAAGAACAACAATTTTCCCTTGTCGAGTCTGTATATTCTGTTATCAATAACAACAATTCGGCCACAGAACAAGAGAAGCATCCAGAGTCTGGACAGGTGTCGGTATTCAATTTGAATGCCCATCAAAAGTTCATTATTAGCCTGTTGAATACATTGGGTTGGAACAAGTACCCTGTTGTTATCAGAAACAGCAAGCATAGTCATGCTGCTGCCATAGTTAGATTCCACGACCCTAGCTTTGATGAAGGCAAGGTTGTTATTGAACATCTCGTGAACGAGGTTTTTCGGTTGGAATAAGTTATGGGTTATCAATTATGTTTTGGATATAGGTCGGTAGGTACTTTATTCAGGGAATAAATTTGTTTTAGTGAAGAAGACAGTAGATTTCTATCAACATACTTCTATTTATATCATAATTATTAAAAACGTATGCTTCACTTTCATATATATAGATCAGCCACATTCTACAGAAATTCAATCTCCAAAACATATAGTACAATTCAAAGTTCTACGCTAACTAGCTACTAGATCAACTCCACGTAATTAGCAGGGAAAATACCAGTGGCCCCGTTGTTTCTGCCAGTCCACCAGTCGTCTACAGTTTCGGTCTTTCTGATGATATCAATGACATCGCCCTTTTTGAATGGCAAGTCTCCACTTTGTTCTCCCTTGAAAGTGTACAAGGCTATAGCTTGGTTTGTGTTCGTCTTTTGATTTCCACCAAAGTTTGGTTTAGAACCAGTAGGTGGCCTGCTAGGGCCGCTGTTCAAACGGGTATTGCCGAGTCTAGAGCCCAAGTTGTCTACATCACTATTGGTATGGCTTCTTCTTCTATCGCTACTATTTTTGTCATAGACGTCGTCTTCCCATGCTGCTCTACGAATTCCAGCTCCAGAACCATTGTGGCCATGGCTCGTGTGACTGGGACTTGCACGTGAATTGGTTCTTCGTCTATTGGAGTAGTTGTAGTCATCGTCGTCGTCTTCTGAATCGTCTTCGTCTTCCGAGTATCTGCTGCCTCTACGACCTCCGCCACGTCCTCCCGTTCTAACACTGCCTCTTCTGGTGGAAGATGGCGAAGTTGAGCCGGAAAAGTCGTCGGGAATGTCGTCGTAGTAATCGTCGTTATAGAAATCGTCGTCATCGTAGGGTAATCTGTTGTTGAACACACGCGACTCCAATACTCTCATCAAAGACGAACAAGCTGGAGGAGCCTCTACTTCACCAGCCAAGATGTTTCTAGCCTTACAATTGTTACCGTAAAACTTTCTGTTGGCTTCTCTTCTCTCAACGATAGCGGAACCTTCTAGAGATACACCTGCAAACAAACCCTTGGTCTTAGAATATGAAAACACAGCTGAGGCACTCTTCAATGACGCAGTTCCAGCGGCCTCAGCATTTCTACCTAATGGACCAGCAGCAACAGAGACATTGCCACCCAATGTCACAGAGCCAAACTGAGCAAACGAGTCTACAGCTGATTTGGTGTTCAAGATGAAAACGAAATCTGTCAATTCGGCTCCTATCTGGCCACCTACACCGGCACCGGCAGTTACAATGGCAGAAGGAGGCGACCAGGATCCGTCTGGCAAACGGGCTACAATGACACCAGAACCCGCCCTTCCTGAGAACAAGAAACCAGCTTTTAAAACTGTGATAACAGCCAAACCTTTAGCATTTTTCAACACATCTGGAGGAATGATATTTTGGGGCCCCGCCAACTGGTTGGGCTTTATGAACGACGAGAGCACCTTAGCCGCTTTTCTAGAGGTGTTAGTATGGGAACGGTGGGAGTCGTGTTAAACTAGGAGTATGGCTGGATATGAGCCGAATCATGAGGTTAACACTAGCTGATTGAAACCTTGTCTGAAAATTGAACTATCTATCGGAAAACTTTCTGCAATGTCTGAAAATTGCATTGATTCATTACAAATGGCAGTATGAACGTGAAATATCGACAGATACACATTCAATTACGCAGACTCACGTATGACATTAGAATAATGAACCTGGTGACAATATGAAACAAATTTCAAGAATGTAGAAATGACAATTCAGACTCTGCATCTTATCCATCGGATCTAAACGATTCCAATTACTCATCCCGTGGTATACACGAGATTCAAATCAAACTTACTTGGACTCGCTCTTCAAACTTCTGGGAATAGGATTGTTGATACCCATGCTGATGCGATTTCTATGGTGGTCTATGGGAAAACGGTGATAAAGAAAAAAATGATGTCCAGAATGTGGGTGGATGTATAGACAGGGTTGCTCGGAAAAAATGGAGACTCAGGGGCAACGCTGGAGGACTGAGATTCTGGAATAGCGAGGATTAGTGAGGATCGCTAATGAAAAACGCGTACGCTGAGAATTTTAGTGGGGAAACTGGGGAGTGAAATTTCGGAATAGTGAGAAGGAACGCTAATTCTACGCTTTCACGGTGATTGTAACTGGAAGCAAACTATGGCTGAGTTGAACTATGAGTAGCTACTCTACACTAAAATGAATGAATTAGCTCTAAATTTGTGCCCTGCCTCCAGATATAGGAAGCAGCTTCTATATATACTCTACACGGCGAATGGTATGCTATTTCGGGGTGGCTGTACTTTCCTTATATTCTTGAAATGTAGTGGGAAAAATCACGGCACTAACGGACTTCGGCTGAGGGCTATGTGCACAGATGAGCTGCAAAATAATGACAATGAGATATGCACCATGACAAAGTATGATATCAAGAAAGTACGCGATAAAAGACAATAAAATAGAATTCAGTTCACCAGAGAACAGAAAGATGTCGTATATTGCGACAATTAGACAGACTTCGCTACAACAGTCCTTAGGATGTCCAGAGCAAGCAGAGTATAGCAGAGTAATCTTGGACAACGGAAAAAAATGAATGAGAATTTCTTCCGAACTTCCACTGCGATACCAAGAATCCAAAATGGTTTGATCACCTCGAAATTGAATATAACTAGCGACGTTGCTGACGTCATCTGTATGTTCTTTGCATATTCCCAGTGATCTTTTCTTGATGTTACGATCATGATAATTACAAGAACCATTCGAGGTGGATCATTGCATTACTATTCCTCCGTTTTGGAGATGCCCGTCTGCAATTGTGACATCCTTCTGAAAAATAAATTTATCTCACTTTCCACAAATTTCACACCGATCAACGCAGCAGTCAACTCAACAGTAACATTGTATCATTATGTTGTTATATGGCTCAATCATGGTGCAAAAAAGAGCTTCCCCACCAGGAGTCGAACCTGGAATCTTCTGGTTCCAACCGGAAGTGGTTACGTAATCGTAGCCAGACGCCTTGACCATTGGGCCATGAGGAACGAAGCTGTGACACAAATAGCCTCTATGTCGAATATGCCAGATTATAATTTTGGAACGTATAAAAAAGTTGTGACATTTTTCAACAGTTTTCTAAGGATATCACCTATTTTTTAGGTTATATCACCAGGAGGTTTTTATCTTCGGATTTCCTCCACCTTTCGG